>JAJQOW010000116.1:125000-174748 GCA_037975125.1 Latrodectus hesperus
TACTGGAATTTTTAAAAAATAAAAATATCTTGTTTTCACTAAACCCCTATATTTATAAGCACCACGTAATACGGATAATTAAATGCATGAGAAATCATGGCACTACTTATCCTTTTGTATGTTTCAAGTGTATTTGCTCCTTCATATTTAAGAAGCAACTTTTTTAATGGTTAACTTTGAAGAATAAAAGTTAATATATATCACGAACTCTTCACATGAGATAATTTCTGTAATAGTTTTACAAAACTGTCAGAAAAAATGCGATATGAAATTTTTAAAATTATCTAGCCTTTTTAATGTATTTTAAGTCTAGAAATGATGACCTTGTATTGACAGAAGTTTTAATAATTTTTGTACTTCTTTGCATATTACATCAAAAATTGTTATCATTCAATGGCATTTATTAGTGTACATTTAATTTCAAGAAACACATGAATAATTTCACAGGCAAAACTAGAACTTTCCCATAATTACTTCACTTAATGAATTTTAAAATTCGATTATTCATTCAGATGAAATGAATTATTAATTTAACATTTTATTCTTGTAAATAAATCAGCTAATCCTTGCGCTGTATTCATCTAATTAACGGTAAAAAGGAAATCTACACCCGTTCAAATATCGCTATTACACAATTTATTTCGTTCAGGTATAAATGAATACTGTTGCATGAGAGACAGTGATGCTCAAATGAAGGGGTTGGTGTCTATCTAACTTAAGACAAAATCTAATTTTGATTAAAGCTTCTATGATTCATTGAAAACAGCTAATTTGAATTCTCGGTGAAGTAGTTATGACTCATTGACGGCATAGTATCCCCTTTTATTCTCCATTCACACAATGATTTTTTGAAAATGACAATATTTCTCTAAATCAACATAACTTCCCCTCTCTCTCTCTCTCTAGCGAGTGCGTTTTCATCTTCCTCAATAAGTCACCAGCCAAAAATGCAGTAAAATACATTGAATGCATTAATTGAATAATCAGTGATATTTTTTACATATGCTTCGAGAGCATTAAGTAATTTTAGACAATCCCGTAAGCCAAACTGCAGAATTTGTATTTTTGATAATTTAGATTTTTTTGTCTTTTTAATTTTTAGCATCTTAAGTTTTTATTGTGATGGAAAGTGACTTTAAAAACACTTTTAATACGTACATTTAATCAAAAACACTTAAAAGTTAAATATGTAAAAAACGAATAAAGTAAATCTGAAATTAAAAGTAAATTCGTTCGAAACTGATCTAAGTATTGTAGTAGTTTGCAATTATATAATGCAGAAAATTCCTTGGAACAGTTTACATTTTTGTCCTTTATCAAGATGTTACAAATCGTTAAAAAGAGAAAAATATTTTTTTTCCTAAAATTAAACGTTACTTAACTTGTCTTAAATGTGGTTTTATATTTTTATTTCAAAATTCTTAATTCAGAAAGATTTGAGCTACAATAAATCATAAAAACATGCAAAATGAAATAAAGAATACTTACGCTTTTCCGAAGAACGTCTTCCAAGTGCAGTTTTGGCTGCCAAAGTCGCTCCCAAAATAATTTTCACATGCCTGAATTGTAAAAGAATTTCTTTCTTTTGAAAACCGCCCGAAACTTCACAAGTGTGCAGTGGTATACTTTTTTGCATGAGCGGAAACAAACGAAAATCACCTTCCATGGAGCACGTTTTAATGTCACGCAACAAGAATTGCAGGAATTTGGGCCCCATAAAATTTAAATTTGCGATAAGCCAATCGTCTTTGCCGACTAATAGAAGAAAACTTTTTGTTAAATTTTTGTCTCTAATATTCAAATAATGCATTAGATTAAAAACGCGAACGAGTTTATCAGTAATATCAGATAAATCTGAAATTTTGGAAAACATTTTATACCACAACAGTAAATATTTTTACAAATACTTTTAAAAAATTTTTGGATCTTGGTCTAAATTAACGATAATGAAATAGATCCTCATGCTCCATAAGGTATTCCCGACATATCTTTTCGTAAAGTCTGTCATAAAAGTTATGATACACTTCATCTAAATCGTCAGATAAGTTAGTTTTGGATTTTCATTTCGAGATTCCGCCTCAGGATTTTCGTTGTATGCCCACATTGCATTTCAAACCTTTCACTCTAAATTTCTTGTTGAATTCCTTTCGAGTTCCGTACTTGTTGGAGTACACATCCTATTGTTGCTCACTTAGAAATCTGTCACTATTGCTGGACAGCAGAATAGAAAATTTCTTTCAAATCGTCAGTCACATTCGAATAACCTACACAGCTGCATTGTGTTAAAGAATCTATCTTTCTCAATGCGTGCAAAGGCATTATTTCTCCTGGGAAACTTTCAGAGATAAGTATTCTTAATTATCGTATTATATTCTGACGTTTTCCTTAACGAAGAATGTTCTACGGTTTTCTTCTCCCCTCTTTATATTCTGAATTATTTTTAGACAATAGTTTCTACTGTATTACAACACTACCAATCTACTTGGGAGCGAAAATACATTTTTTTCTTGTGTCAATATACAATTCAACTTTCTTTTTATATAACTGAATTGAAGTAAGCTCATCACATGATAGTAAATATGACCTTAATTATATAAATACCAAGAAAGTGAAAATGTTCTTGGACTAAACTATATTAGTAAGGAATTCTGCTCAAATTCTTGATTGTTCGATATTATATAGAGTGACACTTTTCTGCTGTTGTAAAGAATATACATACGTAGCGGTGCTGGTGAGTCCTGGACTGGACCATTAGGTTAACGGGTTTGGAATACTCGCCCATCACTAAGTGCCTCGTAATTTTGATCCACGGTCAGGTGACGAGGTCACACCTTAGCTGGCACCCTCCTCTCCACATCCACGCGACACTAATGGAAGAACTTTGGACGTCACATACTAACGTGGACACGTCCCCAACCCACGGAGCTCCAGAAACCAAGTGAAGAAGAGTACGGCCTGGTCACCCTCCCAACCACTGCCCGCGGCAAACGATGCTTCACTTTGCTGAGCTTACGGGAAGCGGCGTGAAGCTACTGAGCCACTGGAGTTCGATGCAAAGAATATAAAACCATATCAAATTCTAAAATGTTTGGAAGAGTGAAACGTGAGATTTTCTCACAATGAAAAACTAGTAAAGAGCGTAAGTGACCATTGTTCAGTTTCTGGACTGTTTGGTACAGCGCGACAAATATTTTACTACTACAATATATCTCTTTGCGTTGAATGTGGGAAGACATTTTCAACTACATTTGATGTAGAACGACGTACTCTTGAAATTCATTGTAAGGAGCAAGTTGTTGCAGAAGCATGAGCTTCTCTGTACCAAGTTGTGCTTTACCAGTCAGATAGAAGCTACCGGATGGAGTCTTCGTGATTTTGAAGCTGGGACGATGAAAAAGACCATGGATAGATACTCTTTAGCTAGTTATACATGCATGGAGAAATTTGACCTCGTATTTGATAAAAAAAATACTTGATTTATTTAGACTCTAAGGATTTATATAGCTGGAGCCAATTTTAACTTATCGGTGATTTTCCTCGGTGCTCTCCTGCAAATGCTGATATCAAATAAATCCTCGATAATTGGGATAAAGGATATATATTTGAATTAGATTCGGACTATGATATATCCGTTCACGATACCCATTCATATTTCCTTCTGTCCTACTAATAAGGCTACTTCTAATTGCAAAGAAAGATTTATGACAACATTATTACCGAAGGGCAAGTACTTAATGCATTATAAAGAGTTAAAGTTACAACACTTTTCAAGAGACTGGCAAAGAATCGGTTGAAAAATTACCACACAAAACATGGCATTTAACCATAACCTTTAAAGGGATGCACTATTTATGAAATACCCTCTAATTAATCATTATAATATAGCCATCTAAACAATTCTTTCAAAAGTTTAAATGTGTTCGATTTTATATTTTCTATACAATGTTAAATATTGTTCAAAGTTCACCAGTATGAGCTCTGTTCCATCGGTACCGAGACCATAGCGAGTATTTGTTTGATATACATGTTGGGGGAATAACCATTTCTCCCGATAATAATTAAGAGTAACAAATGTGGAAATATACACATACATTTATTATTAAGTTTAAAGAAGCTAATTCATTTCTTAAGCGGTCATTTCATTTTCGAGGTATTATTATGGCATTCAATTAAAAAAAATGTCATTTATATTTTGTATAGAATAAAGTTTCATATTAGTGAAAAGAAGTTTTTCAGTTTCGAAAAATAAAATCCACTGTTTGTTTCTACTTCCGAGATATTTCTTTAAATAAATATATAACAGAAAGACCGGTGAGTTAGTGGCAGCATTTCATGCTCCCAAGACAAAGGTCCGAGGTTCGATCCTTGGCCTGGGACTCAGCCTTTCACTTCTTCAGTGGGTGGGTCGATAAAGTGAGTACCAAGCATGCTTGGAAAATAAACACTTGGGATTTCACGTTAGGCTGGCAACTCAATCGAGACGTATGCGTAATTTATGTTCATCCACAAATTTTAAAAAACGCATTATACTAAAATAATAAAAGTTCAGACTTCTTGCAGCTTTATCAGATATGAAAATAAAACTTTCTTAAATATCAAGCAACAATTTCTTGAAATTTTATACAATAAACACTTTACGATTTATTTTGTCATAGTACGATTTAAAAAGTATTTGCTAATATATGCTTGCAGTTGCAGACATTTTTCCATATCGAACACTCAAGTTGTCCCACGTGTTCAGCTTAGCTCGAAATATAAAGAGACGTCCAGGAAAGAACCTTTAAGCAATCATTCTTGTTTTCCCACTCAATAGCCCATGCTAAGCGAAAAAGAAATGGCCTTTACTACATTTCAAACTTGAAATCCGTACACTTGAAGAGTCAACAATTGGGCTTGAAGAGGAGTCAAACAAATTTGCCCATTCATCCGTAAATGACAGATCACACAGAACCATCTTTTTAAGTCCAAGCTTTCAAAAGAGAAGAAGAACCTTTTGTTCAAAGGTTTATTCCTTATTCTTATGCTGGAACAGAATCTCTGCAGTTGTTCGGAATTTGCTATAAACAATTCAGCCCATGTCGAATTTATTCAACGCATGTGACAATTGACCATAGAACGGCAAAAAGACCAAACCCATTTCCAGCCAGTTATTTCTCTTGACATCATCAGATTAACAACCTACATTCATGAGCAGCGATCAATAAAGTTTTGTTTAAAAAAATTTTAAATTTTATGGAAGAAATAATGCATTTCATTCAAAAAATTTCTGATTGTTTATTTTTTATGTAATATATACATGAAGCTAACGTTGTAAAACAACAATTTTACAATATTTTTTAATTTTCAAATAATTATGTAACACATAATATCAGAATATTTCATATCCATAATCATAAAAATTTTGATACATATGAGATTAGATTTACCACATTCAAGTAATGTTGTTTTAAAGTAATTTGCGAATCCCCCTTTTTTCTTCTTTCTTTATTCTAGATTGTTATGATTATTGGAAATCTAATTTAAGCATATCGCCAAGTTATTTATCATTTTGAAAGTGCAGGATGCATGATATCCAAATGAATGAGCTTTCAAGAGCTCCACAGGTATATCAACATTGCACTCCTGAAGAATTTTCTCTCTTTCTCATACTCGCATAGACATTCACAATATATGTATATATATCAGGGTATATATATGTATATATACCAAGACGTAGACCGTGGTCGACCACGAAGACATTTGTAGTCCATGCGACCATCCTGATAATGACCTAGGATATTAACAATTTAAATTTGTGACTTATGACATAGAATTAAGAATTATTTAAAATAAAAATTTACTACAGTTTACGCTTTAAACCCTAAAAAAACTATGCAAAGTAATACAATGAATTTGTCTTTTTACAATGGAGGATTAAATTGTAACAACTTAACAAAGTGGGATATTTAGATTATATCCAGTTGCCGGCGCCATGACTGCGACGCAGCGATTCGTCTAGTCCAACCATCACACCCGCCCGTTTCAGTTCTACATTTCAATATTTTTTATGCGTATGCGAACTGAAATTTACATATATCTAAAAATAAAAGTAAAAGAATTTTATTATTTAATTTGCCAAAAAACGCCAGATTTATATGAAGAAGTATGATAAAATTATAATGAGTTGTTTTCTGTTCGCTTTCAATCGATTTAAAACAATTTAGAACACTATACTAAGAAGTCATTCTTCTTTCATTATAAAAAAGTATTTTTATAAAAAGGTTTCCATTCGTAACATAATAATTGTGAAACATAAATTTTCTTAGATTCTTCTGATTCCGTAGAAAATACGTCAACCACCCACAGTTAAAAAAGGAACTTTATTTTCTCTGTCACTACAGCCCTTTTTTCAAATGTTTCTTAAAAATATAAATTTTATGAAACAGTTTAAAATATTTATTATATTAATATTTGAAACTTTTATAAATATCAAAATTTATTTTATTTGATTTATAAAAATCATTCACGGAGGAAACCACACTTCTAACTGAGATTGTAGTAATGAATGATCGTAAGAAAGCTGTTTCTTATCTGTCTACTTCAATTACAATTATCAACAATCTTTCTTTACATAAATAAATCATTCTATTTCATTCCTTCCGTAACAAAATGGGAACAGCCCTTAATCACATAGGAAGTCACATGTGCGATGAGTTATTTTCCTTGAAACGAATTCCTGATTTATATACTGATGTATGGGAACTTTATGAAATAGTACTGTGGACTATTTATAAAAATTGTTGAAAAAATAAAAATTTAACACCCCTCCCTTAATATTCAACTTCTATGATCATTGAACATTTGAGAAAGTTTCAATGTTTTAAGGATATCCAATAAGTAATAATTAAATGAAAAAAGTTTTGCATTTAAATGCTATCTATAACTTTTCCGTATAATAAAACAATATGATAGAAGCTAACTGATACAAAACAAGTTTTGCATAAAAGATTGTAGGAATCCAATTGATATAAAAATTATAAACTTTATAAATATTCTTCATTTTTACTAGTAAGGTTGAATTTTGGAAAAAAAATTCCCAAAGAGCAATTTATTTTAAATTTTTAAAAATTTTGAATACAGGAAAATTACAAAATTAATCAATCAAATTTAATTTCCTTAACTACATGTTATCTACATTTTATTTTTTGAAATAGTGCACCATGTAAACAATGTGTTGCTGATACTTGCTGGACGTTACCATTTCTACGATGAAGAATTATATCGCGAGAACTATATTTTTCACCAACTATGACAATTGCCACTTCATTGATCTTTAGTGCATTGAATTGTCTTCGATGTTGACCAATAAGTATTTTTCTGCCTTTATTATCACTTTGTAATCGTCAGATGGCATTTGTTCAATGGCGGTTTTAAATAATTTAATTATATATATATATATATATATATATATATATATATATATATATATATATATATATATATATATATATATATATATATATATATATATATATATATATATATATATATATATATATATATATATATATATATAATTCACTATCTTGTTCATACAAATTTTGTAATTCAGCGACAATATCTTGTTTAGTACTCATTTTCAGTTGACACCGTCTGTTGATTTGTTCGTCAGTATTTTCCATAAAATAAATCTGAAGATATTTGTGATCAGGTTTTGGTGAGTCTAGAAGTGAACCAGCATGGTGATAAATTTGCCTTGTAATTTAAGCGTTGGCATATAATTTGCGCTAACGATATTCGTTGATCCGAACGATGTCATTTGGAAGCATGTATTGCACTAGCATATATTTTTCAAAAAAAATTTTTATTAACTTGTTTCACGTGATGTTAAAGTTAATAATGGTTCAGGTGGTGAACGTAAGTCTGAAAACTTTACTTCCCATCTGAACAGCACATACCAATTGTTTCCATTTTAAATTTTAGAGCACACTACGTACACTTTTTATCCATTTTTCCAATAATTACACTTGGATGAAGACTGTAATTGTAAAATGGATTGTAATTGAATCCACATAAATTCAGATTGGTATGTATCGTTCGTCTTGTCTGTGTTCTGCGAATTCGATTCCATTGCTGCCTTGCTTGCCTCTGTTCACTCGTTTCTAATGATCGAGCAAAAGCAGTGTGAACTCTCGTTCTTGCCTAGTTTTTCTCTGATCTCTTGTTTCTGAAGCTCGTTCTTCTCTTCTTTACTTGATTTGTAGATCGACCCATGGAACTTCATTTTGGTGGCATCAATTGTGGGGTTAAATTAAACATACTTACAATTATTTTCTTCAGCTGGAAATCTATATTATTTTTATTAATTCTCGAATTAATGATTTATTCTCGTATTAATAAGTGCAAAAGGTTTTTGACCGCATTGTTGTGTTTATTAGAACTTGCTGGTTTAAAAATCGAATGTCAAATGCATTAATGTTGATTTTAGTAATTTAATTTTTTGAAATATTAAAGGAAACACAATTTTATGTATTTAAAATATTTTAAATTTTAATATAATTTGTAATATTCAAACAATAATTGAAAATATATACATAGAATGAGTCAACATTTTACATACCTGGTGATTTATATTTTTATTTTTATTACAATTGTTATTATGTGTATGTTATTTTTTACAGTTTAATTTGTTTTATAAAAGTAAATTCGATGAGTAAAAATTTGACTTTTCAATTTATTCATGGTTAATTTTTTTAGCGAATATTACTAAAAAAAATGTCATTTTGATATTTTGGGATTTTGTTCGGGAACACCTAGAACCACTAGAATATATACATACAGATATATATATATATATATATTTATATATGTATACATATATATATATATATATATATATACATACATACATATATATATATATATATATATATATATATATATATATATATATATATATATATATATATATATATATATATATATATATACATATACATATACATATATATATATACATATATATACATATATATATATATATATATACATATATATATATACATATATATACATATATATATATACATATACATGCATATATATATATACATATACATATATATATATATATATATATATATTTTTTATATATTTATATATATCTTTACTTGTTATTACCAGATCCGGAAGTGCCTCCCACAGCATATTCAACTTGTCCGGAAAGTGGCAGTACTTGGGACTCCCAATGGGATTGGGAACTTCCGCATATTTAAAAATATGCAGAAGAAGCAGGAAACGTCGCATTGAAACCTCAGCCGGTTTCCTGACTGCGACAGAAGCGAACCTGCAAATAAATGATTCTTCAGAAATATGACATTATTACTTGTATTAAACATAAAATTACTTTTTAATGAATGTACAACTTAAAAGTAGTTGCGCATGATTTTAGTTAACAATGTAAGAATTACACACGTCATTTGAAGAGAATATTACTATCGTTACAATGAATTATGAAAAATACTACTTTTTTCATTCAAAAAGCAGTACTGACACTAATACACGTTATTGAATCAATAATTTTTGGGAATAATATGCTTAAGTAAATAGGAAAATGAAGTCAACTATAAATGAAAGTTCTTAAGGTAAAGAAAGTTGTCAAGAATAAAAAAAATGAATTTCAATAAATATATTTTCCTGTAGGTGGGAAATAATAATTATTTGAAAACAATTTTTTGAGTCACAAAATTTTAAATGAATGCAAAATGTGTCGAAAAAGTGATACAGTTAAAGAATCATAAAAACTAGATTCATTGTTAAAAGCTGAGACTCAATAGCACTAATTGGTTCCGTGGGTGGTTATTTATTTAAAAAAGGGTGTAATTCATTTGCTATAAAAATTTTGCAGTGCAAAGTTTTCTGTTGACACAAGAAAATCTTATCAGCTACTATTAAGATATTACAATTGTTGCAAAGCGGAAAAATTAATTGTTCCAATACAAAATGAAAGAAACGAATGAACGAAAACCTTTTTAAAAAGACCACCTGTTGCGTATAGCTTATGGCAAGGAACGTTTGAAGAATTGGGAGACATTCATCAGGAAAACAACATGGAAATGATGAGGGAGATTAATTTAAATTGAAAGGAATATTGTTAATAAAATGGTAAAGACCTTACTTCGTAAAATTTGTCAAAGGAAACAAAATATTTCTAAAAAAGATGGTTTGTTGTGCAACTTAGATTGAATTTTAAATATTAACGTAGAATTTCAACTTTGTTTCTTAAAAATAAAAACATTAATAAAAATTTAAAGAGGAAAGTAAATTAAATTTAATTCATAAAATTTTTATTTATTAAGAAATATTTGGATGAATTGATAAACATTACATGATAATTGGAATACTTCGGATGAGGAAAATTGATCAATAATTAATAAATATGCAATAATGATGATTTCATAGTATTTTATATATTTGCTCTATTTAGTTTTTAAGTGAAAAGAGCAGTAATGATCATTCATAATTAAAATTTGCAGATTTTATGCCTCTAAAAATAATTTTAAGACCAAATTAAAATTGAAAATTAACCTAATACATTCTTTTTTATTTAAAAACAAAAAAGCGTCTTAAAAATTATTACTTTAGTAATGAAAGTGATATTCAAAGAAATATTGTACTTTTTATCTTTATAATTTTAATATTGATTAATAATTAATGTGCTGTTTTGTAAGAATATAATTTAACAAGTTAAAGATTGATGTCAGTTTACATTTGCATTCCTTGTTCTAAAAGCAATACTAATAATGTGTAAAAAAATGCTTTGATGTATTTACAGAAACAAATTAAAATTTTTAAAATTAGCAAAATTTTAAAATTCTCTTACCATTTATGAAATAATATGGTATAATGTTAAAAATAATTTCAAATTTTAGAGTTGTCATTTTAATTTTATAAAAATAACACAAACTTTTATCAGTATTTATTTAATTCATGATCTCTTGACATTATTAATGTGTGCAAAGATATATTTATTATCAAATCATTGCCAAGCTGGCAGCCGAAGGTTAGCGCTCTTGCCTTCGGTTCAACAGTTCGTGGGTTCGAATCCCACCTTGGGTATGGATGTTTGTAGTGGTTCGGAATCCACTTTAAACTGTAAGTCCCGGTCTAATTAGCCCTCGTGTGCAAAAAATGACCGTTGAGCAACAAACAAACCAAACCAACCTATCAAATCATAAGGTTATGTAAAAAAATTTGTTAAAATTGAACATTTTATGTATATTTAATTAAATATATGGATAAAATTTTATTGGCAATTATTTATTTTGGCAGATTAATATAATTAATTGTTACATATACATATAGGGATATTACGGATATATATATATATATATATATATATATATCCTGAAATTTATATTATGCTACAACGGGCTTAAAATGTTTTAAAAAACTGTTTCATTTTAGCTAATAGAATTGAACCGAGGTGTTTTCATTGTCATTCTACAATAAAGGAATTTTATCCCAAGGGATGAAAAAAATTTCTTAAATGTGATTGAAGTAATTTCACTTATCAAATTTTCAAATAATGAGCCAAACATTTTGATATTCTGATTTAAATTTCAAACTTTTATTTAAATTTTCCAAAAAGCATTCATTAACAAGTGTGTTACAAATATTTAGCAATACTTTTGACAATAATTCTTTACTAGGTTCATGTAGAAGTTACAAATAATATATTTATTACTAATATTATTTAATTCATGAAATAAAAATATTATATTTTACCTTTAATATAAATTTCAAAGTATACACACATAAAATGAAATAAAAATTACTTATTAACTACTTTTAAATAAATTTTATTGTTTGATTCTGTATTTTAACTTAAATTTTAATATGTTTTTTTGCTTAGCATTGTTTAATAACCAGTTATTAAACAATATATGCTGTGATAAAAGACGGCACTATTTTAAGAAAAAGAAAAATTACGCCTTTAGCAGTTGATGTGAACCTACGCAAAATACTATAATTAAAAGTCTAATATGATTAATTGGTTAAGATTGTTAGAAAATGTTTGTTAAAAAACATTATTTATTTCATTTTAACTCCAACTTTAATTATCTATATGCTCTTACTAATAAACGTATGATTATTTATTAAAAATACTTAACTATGCTTTAATGTTATTTATATAAAAATTATTTAAATAATACAATAGAAATATTTATTTTATTTGGAATTAAAATTGATTGTTGAAATTTCGATAAAGACTTTTTATATTACAATTAATTTTGCAAAAATACTACCGATTACAAAATTTCTTCAATAAAATATTTAGCACGATATGATATTTAACTCTTATATTGTGATATAAATTGCAGTTGATTTGTAGCAACAGTAAAACACTCCAAATGAAATAAATAGCAAAGAATTATTAATATATTAATTATAGGCATAGAAATAATGAATTAATTGTTACAGAAACAAAAATGAAAAATGTGTTTTATTTATTCTTTAAAAATAATTAAGCAGAAAGAATTTATTGCAAATAACACTTGCTGTCATGACATTAAGGATTATTTCACGCATTAGAGCACTAACAAACAAATTACTATGCAAATAAAATAAAAAATTTACTCACGATTGATCGAAGACTGATGTCCAAAAGGAGGGTCCTTTTCTCGTTAAGATTGAGTCAAAGGAATGTTCATGCCCCATCTCTAACATCACTTCGAAAACGTCACAAGAGCTAAATTTCAATGAATGATGAATGGAAAGAATATTTTGGATGAAATGATAGGACGCTGAATCAACAACATGCCTGATATTTTCCAACATGATTTTTATTTTACACGAGTCAGTTAGTAAAAGCTTGGTAGGTGCAGCATAGTCTTTGAAGCAAACAATCTCAAATAAACTGTTCCATAGGTGCCCATTGCGAATATCTGCTTCAAATAATATATTAGAAATTTTGCGGTATATATACCATTTATTATGAGGGGACAAAGGTATATACAGACGTTTACAAAAATTCAAATATATCTGAATCCTTTTTTCGAGTTCAGTGATGTCCCAATCTTTCAGAGGATCAATTTGCAATGGTAAATATCGATCTTCAAATATGGTAATATAATTGTCTAATAAGAAATATATCATTCTATTGTGTAAAAAATTTTGTCTTCTTTTCATGCTGTTTTCTCTTGGGTTGCGGAGGTCCAAATAATTAAATTTCCTTGTGGTTCTGGAACGTCGATTATGGAACAAGATATCGATTTTCAAATCAAGAGCCACTAAGGAATAAACAATGTTTACATCCCCTTTTGCTATGTGATTTATATAATCCAGAGCTGGGATAGAAGACATTTCAAAAATAATTTTCTGTTCAAACCACCACGTTGAATCTTCAGGGCTCAAGCGCTTGACCCTCTCTCTTCACTGATCAACGGTGAAATGAAGAAATCTCACGCGCGTAAGAAATTTTTAACCCCCTCCCTCCCGCTCAACAGTCCCCATTGGGATAAGGGGGTGTTGACTTAAAAACCCATCTTGTGTGTTCCTGTCAATGGAGAATTCGACGAGGATCATCAATCGAAGGGGCGGTGAGGAGGGAGGGCATTCAACAATTGTAAAGCCTTCTGGCGACATTTGACCGTCTCAAGTTTTTGTTAGGAATTCAAGAAATATAGAAAATCTGCAATCATAGATATTGTCTGCCAGACAAAAATACGTACCCATATTTACTATACTGTTTTCTTCTGTTATTATGTAGCAATGTAAACTTGTTTTTTCCCCAGAAGTTATTTGTAATTTTTTTGTATTAAGCCTTCTGAATGAAACACATATAATGTATGGATGCTCAACCTCTTAAAGGCAGATATTAGTATCAATGAAAAGCTAATATCGGAAGTTTTATATCCCAATCCAATTATTTATACTTCTGGGTGAATTTTACGCAATCTAGTTTTTACTAATCCATTTATTGTTTTTATAATCATTACAAATTTTATCACTATAGAATCTAAAGTTAAAATAATTTAATGCTAATAACTAAACAATAATCACACAAACTATTAAACTTGCATAATAAATTTTCACCTGAATTTTCTAATTAGTAAAATTAGTAATTACTTTAAAATTTACCGATTCAATTGTTTATTCTTACAGATTAAATCGACGCTATTTAGATGTTATTAAATAGTTGTTTATTTTTTACAATTATCGCATCATTATACAAACTTGAGTTGAAAAACATTTTCTCCTAACAAGTAAACAATAATCACTAATTATCAATTTTAAAATAATAATTGCTTTTGAATATTAAAATTCTGAAAATAATATAGTACATAGTTTTGAAAAAAACACTAACCCATGAATTTAGATTAATCGAAATATTCCAGGTAATGCTAAGTTCTTTTACCCATATATTAAGAAATGATTTTCTCTTAACCAGAAAAAGATTTCTGGTTTCATTTTCAAGGTAACAGTTGTGAAGTATATAATTAGTGTGTGCCTTAAGTTATTCTTCAAACTTTCTTCAAAAAGGCCAGAAATGTCAAAGGTCGGATGTTTTAAAATAAAAAGTTTGAAGTCTATTTTTATTGTTGTAATACCATTGAAGATTTAGTTGTTTAAAAATATATTTTAAAAAACGGGAATCCATTGTTCGAATTCACATTTTTTTAATGTGTTTGTGGTAAATATAAAAATAAATTCATGTTTTTATAGAAAAATAAAGTATTTGGAGCACACAAACTTTGATATGCTTTCAAATTGATAGCAAGAATTATTGGCCCTCATGACTTCGAATTTGTTTAATCTTTCTAAAAAAAATGCATTCTCTGAATAAGTGACAAAAACATTTTGCAGTGAAAAAATTATAACACACATTTATTCAGCCACACAACATGTAAAAATCATAGATTTTAAAACTGCTTATGATTCAATAAACAGATACCTGCTCTTGGAAGCTATGAAAGAGTTTGAAATACCTCAAAAACTCATTAATTTGGTAGCTATCACTTTAAACAAGACTAAACTTAGAGTCAAGTTTCAAAATGATCTGTCAGAGCCTATTCTTATTTCCAATCAAGGAGATGCACTAGCCTGTCTCCTCTTCAATCTCGCTCTCCAAAAAGTAAAAGATTCGAACATAAACACTCGAGGAACGATTTTCAACAAGTCTGTACAGATATTTGCATATGCTGATGATGTAGATATTGTTGCACGAACGCCCGAGGCCTTAAAAGAGGCTTTTACGTCACTAGAAGCTGCAGCTAGTAAAATGTATCTTGCAATCAATCAAAACAAAACAAAATACATGACCACCGAAAAATATAGCTGTCCCTGTCTAGAGGTAGGAAACTACAAGTTTGAAAATGTTTGCAACTTTAAATATTGGGATCTGAATTGCATGCATCCAACGACATCGCGCCCGAGATCCGCACCAGGGTTACAGCTGCTAACCGATGCTTTTTCGGCTTAAAAAAATACCGAAAATCTACTTTCGTCAATCGAAAAACAAAAACTTTGATGTACAAATGCTTGATTTGGCCTATTCTCACTTACTCATCTGAAACGTGGACATTCACCGAGAAGGAAAAAGAAACCATCTCCATTTTCGAAAGAAAAACTTTAAGAAGCATCTTTGGTGGAATAAAATGGGAGAATACATGGCGAAGAAGAACTAACTCTGAACTCTATAAGCTATATAAAGAACCATATATTATTAAATTTATCTCAATACAGAGATTAAAATGGGTAGGACACATTTGAGCCGGATGAATGACAATCGGGTGACGAAAAAAATTTCTTGGCTCGCCCCATTGGCCCCAAAAGAAGAGGACGACCGAAACTATAATGGCGTGACTGCCTTCAAAACCACCTAAAACCCTAAAAGTAATAAACTGGATGATTTTATCCAAAAATAGGGGTCCTGGTATGCACTTCTGAGGAAAACAAAGGTCCAACCTGGGCTGTCAGGCCAATGAAAAAGAAGACAACATGTAAAAAATAAAATGTAGACAATAGGAATTGATTTATAAAAAAATTTTCTTATCATATTATAATTTATAAAAAAAAATTTCCAACTGTGCACTTAAAAAATAATTATTTTTATTTAGAATTTTTGTTTTTCTTTATTGGAATGGATTTTTTTCTAATTGCAGGAAAGTTAGCAACTAGAAAGCTATACATAATATAATACCGACCCCGTTAATGTTAAAAATACTAATAAATTTTACTAGTCAAATGTAACTCAGAACGCTTAGAAATGCTGAAAAGGAGATAACAGGTGGTTAGTTTTGCGTGAGGGGTCTTATTTCCGTTATCAGAGCGTGGTCCTTCAATCAAAGGGGGTTCTGAATTCTCGTAAATAATCGCACTCAAGGGGGACATCGAATTCACGAGTTGTTCAACTCAAGGTCCGTGTGTGACAGTGTGAATGTTGCAATTTTATCCCACAAGAAATGAATGGCTCTGAGGTGAGACATTCTAAGATTACTTTAAAAACGTATCAGTTATTTAGTACAAATGACATCCACATACTCAAATATGTGTGAAAAGAAATGAGACTATTTTGCAAAGAAAGGAGACTTAAAATAAATGATAAGACTTTCAAAGAAGACAATCGAAGAATAGTCAGAGTTCAGCTCATCTGTTTATCAATGGCTTTGTTTTACTCACCAGGGCTGATTAGACCACGCCCTGCAGTTTAAAATGGATTCCGACCCAATATCAATATTTTATCATAACGCGGTGTTTCTCTCACTAGAAAATTTCTGTTTCGAAAACGAGTTATTTTAAAATTGTTTTATTGGCCACAATTTGTTTCAGGCAATCGAAAATATGTTAAATGTTAATTATATTATATAATTTAAAAATAAAAAAAATCAAATTTACTCTAAAATTTTTCGACTTAAAAATTTAATGTAACCATCACGAGGAAATGCATAAATCAAACATTGGTTAATTTAAAAAATTGAGTTCTGATTTCTATTATGCAAAAATGAAAAACATTTATACAAAGAAATGTATGAAAAACTGTTGATAAGAAACTATTTTTCATAAAAATGTTCGTTTTTGCTCGAAAACTGAAGAAATTCTTTCCTATTTCTTGTAGCTGAATATCATTTCAAATAATCTTAATGAGGAATTTATATTTACCCTTTGAGAGCTCTGAAAAGCCTATTGGCATGAGGCAGTATTAAAGTATTTTTACACTCCACTGCGTAAATTGTTTTTGAAGGGAATTTTCATAGGCAGTACTCGTGATTTGTGTTAAAATTGTGCATGGTCGCAATGTCGTCCAAGTGAAATGATACCTCTGGGGTGGCAGACCAAGTATTGGAGGTCTTCTACTGGATTTCTGCGACTTCTTCTGCCTGGTGGAGCCCAACTCAGGACAACATGCGGCTGCAACGACAGGACGTTTTTTTTCCTACCTTCAGTATAACTCTACTCAGACACGCAATATTCTCGAATTCTTTTCCTCCCAACAAAAGAGCGCTCTGTGAAGATACTGAATATTTAAGAACATTTCTTGATAAACAATATAAGAATTTCCAGTCTCTGATTTACTATGAACCAATGTAATATTTTCTGAATTCTTTTTTTTATATTGATCACGAAAATATAGTTTTGATAAGGTTATAATATAATCAGATATAGCAATGCAATCACTCTCTTAAGAATATATAATTTATTTTCGGAGCTAATTAAGTAAATTATGATTATTATTTTTTATCAAAATAACTTGAAGGAAAATATACAGAATATCTTAATAAATTAGGTTGCTATTCAACTTTCCAATTTAAAATTTATTGCAAAATTTTTGATCAAAGAAAAATATGTATCTACAAGAGACAGATTTTGGGTTTGTTACGAAAAGCAGATACAACAAAATTACTATGAGGTGTCATTGTTTTCTAAGATGACGATTTGTGTACTGAACAAAATATGAGAGTCGTTTATTTATAAACTTGTAATTAATTTAATTAGTATTGGACTCATTTATTAAGTAACTTGTGCACTCACGTTAATTTACGGAAATGTGACGCTGCAGCGTGAGAGAATTCATAAATTCTGCTGTAAATGTTGAAATAACTCTTCAATAAACGATTGACCAATTTCACATGTTACATGAAAATCTTCAGAATCATCATCTTTTACAGCCATTAGGGGAGGGGTAGTTCCGCATCTACACACGCGTGTCTGTACTTCTTAGGGGCAAAGGCCTTTTATGGGCAAAATGCTGCATCGTTCCTAAAATTTCCTGACACTGTAAGATTAAAATGTTTGCACTACTAATTTAAAAATAAAGCCGCATGCTTTTTTTATATAAAAGGATCATGTCACGCAACATAAAATGTATAATGAGTGTAAAGGACGATTGAAATAACTAAATAGCTTTCTTCATGTGAAGAATATGATTAACTCTGGATAATAATGATATCTAGGTTTTAATGAAAATTTCCCTTTCTTTTATAAACAAGATAGAAATAAATTTTAATCAACACTAAAAGTTTATTTCATTATAAATATCGAAACTTTCTATTGACACTTATTCCTCAAAGCTAAAAATATTCAATTTAAAGATATATCAGATTAATGTATATATATAGATATCAGATTAAATATTAAAAATAGAAACAAAATTTAAAACAAACCCAGACAATATAACATAAAAATCATTTATAGTAATAATAGTTTTCTGACACAATATGATTTATAAAAGAATTTTTCTTACTGAGTTTAGTTTTTCAACCTTCTCTGCGGTACGAGTCCAGGGAGAAACATCTACCTCTCTTGAGGTCTGCAATGGAGTTAGGCAAGGGGATGCATTGGCTTGCCTCCTCTTCAATATAGCACTTGAGAAAGTGATAAAAGACGCTAAAATTAATCCAAGAGGAACTATATTCAACAAATCGGTACAAATTCTAGCATATACCGATGAAACCGACATAATTTCAAGACCTGAAACTGAGTACAGCCTTTTTGGCATTGGATATAGCAGCTGGGAAGATGAAGCTCAGAGTAAACATGGAAAAAACGAAACATATGTTCTGTGGTAAAAAAAGAATACCAGTCTGAGACTTTTATGATCGGCATATTTAGGTTTCAGTCTGTGAGAAGCTTCAGCTATTTGGGCTCGGAGATTGACTAACAAAATGACATCACTCCTGAAATCAGAAAGAGGATCATTACCGCAAACCGTTGTTTCTTTGCTCTAAGACCTCTTTTAAAATCTAACCTAATCAGGAGAAGGACAAAAATATAATGTTATACAAGACATTGATTAAACCAGCTCTAACTTTCGCCTCAGACGCCTGGACTTTAATGATGAAGGAAGAGAAAACATTGGCGAATTTTGAAAGAAAGGTCCTAAGAACTATTTTTGATAAAATAACACCTGGCGAAAAAGGTATAACTTTGAACTGTACAAAATATATGGAGAAGAAGACATCATTAAATCAATAAAACTATCTAGAATGAGATGGGCAGGCCACCTCGTGAGAATGAGTACAGAGAGAACACCAATAAAGTTCTTCAACACCACCCCTTTCTGTAGTAGACCAAAAGGAAGACCCAAAAAGAGATGGAAGGACTGCCTGGAAGAAGACTTCAACATACTTAAGGTCAAGAACTGGAGGTCGATTTTTAGAAAAGAGGCGAGATTTTTGAAGAAGGCCAAGACCCACAAGGCTGTCTTGCCAATGCTGATGATGATGAGTATAGATTTTACACAGCGAAAAACACCTTTTAATATTATATGTGCGAAGAGCCGCAAGATGATTTCAATTATTAGGATATTTGGAATGGAATCATATATATCTATTTATTAAAGCCGGTAAAATTTTCCCGTTTTTCCTCCTCTATTTTACCATCAAAATATAACCTACTATTTATAAAAAATGAAATGAAAAGTCTTAGAAAACTATACCAGCGAGTGTTCAAATTCCTTCGAACAGCTTTCAAAACTAAATTCTAGACACCGACTATTCCGTATCAATTTATGGGTGTTTCAAATTCAGCAGCTAATTTTCATCCCGTTCCTTTATTCCGATGACTTTTAAAGTCAGCATCTGAATATCACATACACTCAAACGAGGACCAAAACACTAAACAATTGCAAAACAAAAAATATCTTTAAGCTTATATTTTAATTCATTTGATGCATTTAATGTATTTTAATGAAGAAATTTGCACGAGAGTTGACACAACAACGATTTATTTGAATACCATTAGATTCAGGGTACTTGCAGAAAATGTCCTCCTTTCCTTCAGTTGAAAGTTGCTATGATAACAATGTGGACTTTTATTTCCTCTTATTTCTTTGAACATTATTTCTGTTTTCAAACTTTGTTTTGAAATTTCTTTTTATTCGAAAAAGGAGGAATGTATTAAAAAACTTTGAGCTACAAAACTTTTTCGAAAAATTTGCTGGTTTCAAGATAATAATATATTGAAATGCGTAATTGAATACCCGTGATCAAAATATTTCAAGATTACAAGTTAAAAAGATAGCATTGAAATGAAATTAAAAGGAACAGAGGTAAGCAAAAAAAATTTTTGAGGGAATTCATATTGTCATTAACTGTAATTCAATTTTCTTCAGCGGTTTAAAATAAGCAATTTCTTGGTAAAGACTACAGTATGTCTTATGTCAGTTTTTTTTTATCCTATTTCAAGCTGTTCAAAAGTAGATATAATATTTATAAAGTTAAAGAAAACAAAGAAAACTGTAAAATATTGAGTATTGGTGTTTGACATAAAAAGAATGTTTTTACTTTCCTTATTGGATCCCTCCAACTTAAAAGGAGAAAGAATGAAGATTAATGAATTACTGAAAAAACAATTTCTCAATATCGAAGATTATTAAAAGTTCCAAATAAGAGAAAATGAAACTTTCTATGATATTAGCTTATTTTTATATAAAGGTTATATTTGTATAAAGGTAAATTGATTCAGAAAAATGTGTTCATTTTGATTTTTGTAAAATATTCTAGCTTTAATGATTTAATCACTGACACATACATATTTTGTGTTGTGTATATAACGCTGTGTTTAAGAAACATACGTTTTCCATTCAACATCTGTTTAGTCATTTATAAAAAAAGAAATAAAAGGAAAATAATTCCGATTAAATTACTAGTTTTTTCCATTCAACATACGTTTGAAGTGTTTAAAATTAGAATTGTGACTAAAATCTAAACATCTTGCATATTTATTATTGACTATAATTTTCCTCTTCTTTAGGTTTCGCAACGTTAAGAGCTCCAGAAATGACAGATGCACCCTTAATTACCTGTCGTTTAGGTTATCTTACGTGCAATTCTAACTAATGGTTTCAATATTGTTTTAACTATATCTTTTTAACGTATTTTGAAGCTACAGCCAATCATAATAAATAAAAAAATTAACTACTTTTTTCCTTTAATCTTATGCTTAAAGTGGTTTACTCAATCCAAGTATTCTCCACCATTTCGTCTGATATCATCGAAAAAATATTTATTTAAATTAATTTTTTTCTTCAGTTTTTTAAAAATAATTTCTTTACAAGCTTGGAATAGTTTTTCTCCATTATATAATCAATGTATTGACAGGAGATGATTTTCAATGCTGTTTTGGAGTTTCATTTTCTCTATATTAAATTAAAAGTTTAAGACATTGACGAATATTTCCATTGTGAGAGTGGTATTCTTCTCTTCCACCCAATAGTAAGAGCGAGGACTCTTTTGGCATGCATCATTTTTGACATGGAAAATTATTGCTTATAAGATAAGATTAATATTTTATTTTCCCGTTTGCCGGTCGAACAAGTTCAGTTTTCAACAATGCTGTTACGCCTTACTGACGCTTTTGTCCAGTGCTGCTGTAAGTCCTTATGCCGGATGTCTTACTCCAGATTTTCACCAGCATAAAGCAGATAATAACCATTTGTCTCAGTCGAGGAATGCTTGGATTTTTCCCACGTGTTTCTTGGGTAAAACTTAATTTAATGTGGGATTTTATAAAACGTAATACACAATCTTTATATGAGGCTTCATCACCACTTTAGAAGTGACCCATGTAATGTCAATAGCATGGTAGGGAAATTTATTTTTCATCTTTTTGATTAGCAAATGAAAAAACTCATATGTTCTATTTATTTTCTCTTATGTACTTGGGACATACTGAAGCGATTATAAGAACCCAACTCAAGATATTTCATTAGAGATTTCTTAATAAATATTTTTCATTCAAACACCTTCAAATTGCCCTTATGAATGCCTAGGAAAGAAAATCCTTACAATAATGTTGTGAATTACAGTCGTCAAAATATTTCATAAAAATGTTTCTGCAATTAGCAAACACGCACATGTATATAGATACAGTTATGTATGTATACATTAGAATGCTCCTTTGAAATTCAGAGAAATCGCATTCGTTATTTAGAAGGTAAAAGCCATGAAGCATGACATGAAAAGTATACGACATGACAACAAAAACAACATTTTTCTAAGAAAACAACAAAAATAATTATGAAGAGAAGTGCGTGACGATTGAAAAAAATTGGACAGCATGTGGAATAATTATTTATTTTCTGCCATGAACAAATGTAATTCAGGTCAGAGGTCATGTTCGGAAGAAAATGAAAAGAAATTAATATTACCAACAATGAGAAACTCATCCAAGTAAAAAATTTTCATTTGCGGGAATAAGATGAACGCCGCAAGCAGTCGATAACTTTCCAGATTAGGGGGTACTGCGACGTGATTTACAATCATATCGGAATATTGAACTAATAAATGTGCTCACAAGCATCTCCTTTAAGGAACAGCATGGGGCAATGTACCTCTACAGTTTTCCTAAAAGCAGAATTCAAGGAAGCATGTTTCATGCATCTCCCCTACTTACGAAGATCGATTGAAGACAGGGGGAAAATAAAAACGTTTCAGTTGCAAATTATGACGTAGGATAAAATGGTTGACAGCTAGACAAGTTTTCTTTTTATAGATTTGTCTGCTACATCTTTTTAAATGAGGGTCATTGAATACTCTCTGAAGAGAGACTTCTCACCAGGGGGTGCTGATTGTTCACACAATGGAAATTGAACAGCTTGAACCACAATTGTAGGCTCTGTACAGTTGACAGACAGTCCCTGAGTGGTTGCAATAGAACAATATTTTCACCACAATACGGGGCTCGAGCGCTTATCTTCGGAAAGTATGCACACGTCCCACCTAGGTTCTGGGTGCCTTCTGGGCCCTCCCACACAGGGCAAGACTTTTTACCTCCTCCGAATATATTGATTGCCTTGGATAAGTCTACAAGTTTGAAAAAACATTATTTAACTCTTCAGAAAGGTCAGATTTTCCTGAAAGTTACTGAAGTCAGCTTTTCATTTCAAGATTGAAAGATGCTTTTAAACTGCATGCGTTGAAAGAGAGAGAGAGAGAAAGTTAATTTATAATACGGTTGGAAATTCTTGCAATAAATTGCTTATATTTTTCCTTTCTTCCAATTTTTACCTTCTTTTTGCTCTTACATGCCATAATCAAATGAGATAAGTATTTGATGCAATTAAATTGAAGTAATGTATATATCTGAGTGTGCAATGTATTTATTATTCATTTACAAATTTATCTTGTTATGATGAATATTATTTTTCACACCATATATATTTGTTCTCCAACTTTTTGAGCTTTAATCAATTCCGGAATGAGAAGCGTGCTTAAATATGATGAAAGATACCGGGTGTTTTCGTTAGTTGATACATACTTGTGGCAATGAAAGCAAACTTTCCTGTAAGTCAATGCTCGACTCATTTTTGCAACTCCAGTGATAAGAAGTCTTATTCCCTCAATTGCCTGACCTTCTAAATAGGAATCTGGTTCATATTTGCTTCATGGAAACATCGTATAAGACTAGCAAACAGAATTTAACTTCTGAGAAAGAAAATAAATGTATAATGCATACTTGCAAACAGAAGTGTGACAGTGCGGCCTTCCCATATTTGCTGATAACCACGTGATTGTGTTACGTACTGAAACGTGCTTTCGTCTTTTCGATGACTAGAATATTTATTGGTCAGTAAATTTGTATCTACTTTTATATACACATTGTGAATCTAACATTTCTATAAATTTCTCAGGAAATCTGAACTAAAACGTGATTTTCATTAGTTTCGAATTTGCTATCACAGTTGATCCTTTTACGCAGTTGACAGAATCAGGAAGAAAAATGGACTTTTACACCATGCTTTTAGCAATTTTTTGTTGACATTATTTACACCCAATTTTCTATTTACTCTAGAAAAGAATGTGCGTCGCGACTCCATTGGGGTCACGGGATTTGCTTTATGGATCATCAATTTTTGCAATTTTTGTAATTTATTATTATAATTTTAATATTTCCGAATATTTTTACACCATGTATCTGAAAATAGATAAAAGAATACAGATAGAAAAAAAACTAAGACGTTAAAAAACTAAAAAAAAAAAAAAAAAACGTTTAAAAACTTAAACGTTGAATCGTTGGCCCATTTTTTCATAATAAAAATGTTCTTTTTTCTTGCCGTTCACGTGAAATTGTCTCTTTGTCAAAAGCCGTGTGTATCACATGGTTTTGGTGTCATGTTCGCGATGGGCCAATTGAACCGTCTCAGCAATGTTAGACGTTTTATGCGGATTGTTTCCCGCTGTATAATCTGGGCAACTCTTCATTCCGAATAGACGCATGGTACTATTTTCCAAAAAAAAAAGAAAAATTTAATAGCTTTCACCATGGTTGCTCCGTTCGCTTCATCAGCAATCATATAGCTTATTTTTATAAGTTACAATTAAGAGATTTAAACACAAATATGTGTATACCATCTTATTTTTTTAACAATAATTACAACAGTAAAATATTTTTACGAATTATAGATAAGTGTAAGTAAAATATTAACAACTTTAAATTGCTTTCCTATACTAAGCAGGAGTGTAGTAAAAAACAACAAGAAAACGAAAATAATATGAATCGTATTTGAGATTTCGTTTTGCTTCATGCAAATATGAAGGAATCGAAAAGCTATGGATTTTCATTTGTAAAGAAATTTTGGTTGAAGAGTGCATGCAACCTGGCAAATTAAAGCGACACTTCATGCAAAGTTCTCTTACTTATCACAACAGAAAAAAATGTTTCCCAGAACTTTGTTATTGAAATAATGAGTATTTAATAATGTGTTATGAACCAACTTTTTTAAATGCAAAAAATTAAAAATGTCAGTTCATTTGGAGAAAATCTTTTATTGCCATCTGCTGTTGAGACATCTGAAGTAGTTCATGGGAAAATTTTGTTCAATCCTAAGTCTTCTTCTTGATATATTTCGTATAAGCTGAGATTATTTCATATACAGTGGGACGCATTAACTTGTTACAAGAAAGAAAGCAAATGAAACCACGCCATGACAGAGCTTCGACAGGAGAGGGAAAAGCACAACACCCATTTATCATTGTTCAACAGTAGCTGGGATCGAACCTGGAACCCACAGCTTTGAAGAGCCCTGCTTCACACTGCATAAAAGCATCTTATTATTTATTTTTTAAAATTTAATGTTTCATAAAAATGTTTTGTAAAATGTGTAGATACTTAGTAACATAAATTTCAAAAATATATACTTTTGTTTCTTTTTTCATAGTTTGATAATTTGAGATATTATTTGGGAAAGAATTTCGAATAGAAATTTTAGTACAATCTTGAATATATTGAACCTTAATATTTTTTTTTTAAGTTTAGAACTTTGTATTGTATTTATGCAAAATTAAGAGCCAATTGTTTTAGTATTTTTTAAATTCCGAGTTTAAATGCAATAGTATTTTTGCTTACTTTCAATGCAATTGGTCCATCGAAAATGATTGATTTAAGGCGGAAATTATTTGTTTTACTTTCTTGCTTATTTTTTCCTAATTTTATATTTGGGAGAAAAATCGTTCCTGATATGCATTTTTCGAAATACTTATTTTCATTTAAATTAAATTTCGTGAATATTTTCAAATCATTTAAAAGCTATTTTGGAACATATAACTATATACGATTTTAAAATTTGATTCTGATGAAACTTGCTAAATAACAAATCATCATCATTTACAGTTTTTAAATATTGTGAACAATTAATATTGATCTTCTAAAGACTTATATATTGACAAGTTTATTGTGACTAATTGCTTAACAATTAACATATAATATAATTTTAATCAGTGCTACTATTTTAATTCAAAAAAATTACGCTTTTTATTAATATAATTCCTAAAAATCTTCATCATAAATATTAATACTTTGATGATGAAATATATAATATGGAAACTTAAAATATATAATATAATTTTTTATTTTTTACAAAAATGGCCAATATTTAGAGAATAGTGTTATTCTATTCCCATTCAAGAAAAATTTTAATGCATTGAACATTTATAAATTATATTAATTCTTTAGTCATTTGGTGATAAAATCTTCATTTTTAGAAGAAAAAAAAGAATTTTATGGGAAAACTATTTATTACAAACAAAAGATTTTAATTTCATAAAAAATTTTCTATTGAATGTCAATTTTTAATCTTAGCCACAAGTAATATAGTTCCATTTTAATCTGATTTTTCTTATTTTATGAAATATGTTTTTCTGAACTTTCAGAATTATTTTTTAAAAGTGCACGCCTGCGGTTAGATAATTAATTCGCATTTACACTAATTATCCTAACAGTTAGTAATACGAATATTAAATAAGTAAATTCTTTGCTTTTCCTATTATATTGACAAACTTTTAATGTCAGTGGTTTTCAACCCTCTTGTAATCCATTTTTAAAATTCTATTTATAATTGTAGCATATTCAAACGTTTTTATTAAACAATGCTTATCATTTTAAAAAATTTCAAAAAAATTTTAAATTCATACAAATTTAAACGAAATCAGATCAGGTAGATTGATAAAAATTACAACTTGGCAACCATTTTGTTAGATCAGCTCATGAATTAAATAAAAGGAAAATTATTATTTTAAGAATACTATTTTAAGTGACAAATGTAACGCAAAAAATATATTGTTCATTTACCGGTTGCACTATTTCCAAATTTCTGTTCCAATAATGTAATTCTCTTATAAAAACATGGACATCACAGAGTCCATAAAAAATTTCAGTTGATTTTTAAAAATTAGGTAATAATTGACTCATAAAATACAATGTATTTATATAAAAATGTAAAATATGGATTTGTCTTATTTTATTGCGCATTAGTTTGTTGCATAATACACTTAGATAAATTATGCATTTCATATAAGAAAAACGATCAAGTTCAAGAGAAATTTCTGACGCATATTTAAAAGTGTAAGAATTTACATCCACGATATTAAATTTAATGTATTTTAACATATTCAATTTCATCATAATCAGTTAATTTTATCATATTTATTAAATTCATGATATTACAAATTTAACTTTATAATATTTTTCAGAATCAAAATTAAGAATGAGATGCTTAAAAACGGGTAAAATAAATAGAATAAATGATACGTTGCACATATATACTTAAATACTAAACAAACAGTTTGAAATTTTGAAAAGAATTTAGAATGGTAATAGACAAGTAATATTCCTACAAATATAAATAATTTTTACTGTTGTACTTTTATGATAGATCAGGACTTGCATTATTTTGTAAATGCAATTTTCTTCCAAAAATTTTAAATGTCAATAAAAATTTTTAAAGAAAATGATGAATAGAGTATTTAAAAAGATAAGCAGAAAATGAGCCAGTATAGCTTTTCGTTTTTTACTGACATCTTAACAATTCCAAATATATCTTAACATGACATCTTAACAATTCCAAATACATCTTAACATGACATCTTAACAATTCCAAAATATGGAAACAATCATATTAATAAGTATATGTATAAAACAAAGTTTTGCATGTTTTGCACTTCATAATCTAAGTCAAGAAATAACTTCCGTTTCAGAAATTTTTCTCGTAACTTACATGTAGTAAAAAATTCGCACTGATTTTCTACGGCTAAAAGTTATAAATAACGGCTTAAACTCTTAGACAACTCCAGTTGGTGTATGCTGTGTGGCAGGTGGTCGATGCCATTTCTGTTCAGGGCCTTTCGAACGGCACATCGCGAAAGGTGCTTCAGTTCCCTGGTTTGCGGGGAAGAGTGGGGGAGCAACTCCTCCAAATTCTCGGAAATTTGCATTATCTCGAACTCTGATTTCTTTAGCATTTCATTTCGAAAAACCGCATTAAATTCGTTTCTCGTCATTTCCGGATCCGGAATTGTTCTCCACAGCAACCTCAACTTGCCCGGAAACTCAAAGCAATCTCCACAGTGGTCAGAATCGGGAACTTCTGCCTATTTCAATGTGTGAAGCAGAAGCAGAAATCGTCTCATTGAAACAACGGCCGGCTTCATGGCTGCGATGGAAGCGAATCTGAAAATAAATGATTTTTTTATATAAATAAAAATGAGACTGCAAAAGAAAATTATTGCTAATTTCAAAGACAGCAGAATCAATGTAAATTAATGACTATGGATGGGACGATACTGAAAGATTCATGAAATCGATTAGAAGAATTTTTCATAGGGCCATTTCATCAGCCACTGAATAATTTTCATTATCTTTTATTGCAAGGAACAATTTTATTTTATCCTGGAAAACCAAATATCGAATATAAATGAAATAAAGATGAACAAGCAATATGTTTGTGTCAAAATTTCAGTGCCGCTTTTGACTTATCTAAATTTCCTGTTTTCCAATCACATTTTAAGTTCCTTATTAACTATAGGTCAACGCAAACACATATTACATTGGATAATAAAAAAATTGTTTTCCATTCCAAAGAAAATAACATTGATATTGATATTTGAAAGAAAAAACATTGAAACATTAGACAAATCACATTTTTAATACTGTGCAATTAAATATTAAATCGAAAGTTAAGGAAAGTTCAAAAGATTAAAAAAAGCTTTCAAGAATATAAAATGATGCGTTTCAATAAAAACTTTGTAACTATAAAATGATTATTATTTGCAATTATTTATTACTCTTAAAATTTTAAATTGAAGTAAAAAGTTAATAATAATAATTAGTAAAATAAAATAAAAGAAACATTAAAACTAGATTTTATGTTAAATGAAAATATTTTTTTCTAAGAAATTTATTTCTATTTTCCTATAAAATAAATAAATTCCAATATACCTGGTAGTGCCATAAGTTCTCATACAAAAGTTTGAGATCGTTTACTGTCACACAAACGCAGCAGATGATAAAATAATGTATTGGTTTAATCGTTGAAGATCATCTGCAAAGTTTTTTTAGAACATCTCAGAGTGCTTCAATTATTTTGTTGTTAAACAGGCAAATTTTTAACTCAATAAAATGAACATCAAAGAGTAGTGTGCAGCTGTTATATCTCTGCATCGAGAAAAATGAAGAGGCCATCGGAAATATTTAAGGCTCTTAAACATTTAGAAATCAATAGGCTATTCATTTATCCAACAATTGGGAGATTTTCTGAGACATACAGCATTGAAGACCGTACTAGAAGTGGTCGTCCACGTTCGATGAGAACACCAGAGCTCTCGTGAAAGCATGGACTTCGTCAAAATCCTTGCCGAATAAAGACACTTGTTGCTAAAGAAATGAACGTGCCAAAAAGAACAATGTGTCGCATAAATAACGAAAACCTTAGACTAAGAGATTATCGAAGAACTGGTCATTTTCTTTTAAATGAATTAAAGCACCAGCGGTACCTTAAAGCAAAAGTACTGTTTCGATGGTACGCTCATAACAGCCCACAGACGAATTCTATTTACCGACGAGAAAATATTTAATGTTGAAGAATCTTTCAACCGCCAGAATGATCGCGTCTGCGCAAGGACTGCTAAAGAAGCTAAAGGGAAGAAAAGATGCGTACAGAGAACACATCGTCCTGCTTCCGTAATGGTTGGGTGGGGTGTCAGTTACGAAGGAGTCACGGAGATTCATTTTTGGGAGAAATGTGTAAAAACCACGGCAAAAATTTATCAAGACACTATCTTAGAGGACCAGAAGTGAAATCCCTGAACGTAAACTTCTTCAATGTACATGATTGGACTTTTCAACAGGATTCTGCACTTGCTCATAAAGCAAAAATGAACTAGAGGTGGTTGAAAGAGAATGTGCCAGACTTCATAGAAACGCGTGGTAGAGCCTATTTTCAAGAGGCAAAAACCCCAGAGATGCAACTGCATGCAGATCAAAACTCCCGACAATTTCTAAATTATTTGAATATTGTATTAAAAATAGACTGCAAAATTACACAAGTATAAGCAATATTTTAAATCACGAACAGTTCGGGCTTAGAAGCCAACATTCAACTGCACACCAGTTGCTCAGAGCTGTGGAGTTTATTTCTGGAAATATTAGTGATAATAATGCTTCATTATTTTTGGACGTTGCGTTTGACAAGGTATGGTTAGATGGCCTTATTTATAAATTATATAAATTAAAATCTTAAATCTCTTAATTAAATTTCTAAATAGCTATCTCAAAGGCAGAACATTTGCTGTAAAAATCAATAACGACTATTCAAACAACTTTGAAATTTTAAGTGATGTACCTCAGGGCTCTATCCCAGGACCGCTACTGTTTTGAATATATGTAGCAGATATTCCCAAAATAAAAATTTTGATTTTTCCCATGACAAGTCTTCCGGTGAAACCAACGATATTGATGGTAATCCCATAAGAATATATATATACCTATACTTGAGAGGTGACTCAATGATTGAAAAATTGCTATAAATGCAGAGAAATGTGTCTCGGTACTCTTTGGCAAAAAAAAAAAAAAAAGAATCCCAGAACTACAAATAAATAAAACTAAAATCCCCTGGTCAAACAAAGATGAGTAATATTAGATCGCAGACTGACCTGGCTCCCCCACATCTGAGAAAACTATTAAAAATGTAAACAAATTGAAGCCGTTTTATACCCACTTATTTCAAGAAACTCGTGACTAACCACAGATAATAAATTATTAATTTATAAGAGCTTAATTAAATAAGTTTTAATCTATGGTGCTCCCATCCGGGGGTTCGCGGCCGCCAGATATTTTATTAAATTACAATCTTATGAAAACAGAATTATTAGAAAACCGGTAAGCGCCCCAATGTATTTTAGAAATGAAAACCTTTTCCTAGAGGTTGTATCGAAATCATTTCTAAATTTATTTTAAGAATTGCAAGTGACTTCTAAAATATGATAGATTATCCCAAATCCGCTAATATAAATTATCAGCAAAACTATGGTATTAATGACCCTGCCAACAGGAGAGAGAAGACCCCAGGGCTAGGGAAAGTTTGTTTTCCCTAGCCCTGGAAGCCAAGAGCCATTCTTCGTGTCAATAGATAAGTCATTACCCTCATATTTAAACTAAACAAATTGCGGTTTGCCATGACAATAGATTAATCTTAATCCATGCCTCATCTTTAAGCCAAGAATGACGCTTGCTGCCATTTTGGCACCTCAAATGGAGCCATCTCTCAAGTCTGTCAGCTTGGAAACCGCAATCAAGCGCTTACCCCCACCCCCACGCACCAAACCCCATGGGCATCTACGATCTCCTTCCCCACGTTGTCAACCCAGGCTCACCCGACTCCTTGTGGTCAGTGCACTCCCTTGATTGACGCCTCGTCTGTCATCCTTCTTCTCACGGTATCTCCTGACGCCCTATGGTACACTCACTTTTGAGCCTTCTCCCTGCCCTCTGTCCCCCACGATACTCTTCTGAGCAGGGGCGCTAACCATTCATCCACTGGCCAGCTATTTTGGAACAATCATTCCTGCCTAGCAATGTAGCATACTTTTCGTGATTTCTTCAGAATTCAGATTGGAAGTTCTGAGCTTGATTAAAAGCCGATCTTATTGCGATTAGAAAGCAGGGCTTGTTGTAAAAACTGTCAAGTGACTTCCAAAATAAAATAATTGGGTTCACATTCAACAAAAAATTTACATTTTGTCCTCTAGTGGTAATAGCATCACACTTGCCATCGTTAATGATGAAAATATTACACTTGTCTGCTTTAGAATGGATAAGATTTCCCTCTTTAGAACATTCAGGCACACAATTCCATATTCTCCTGAACTATTACCTTTTCAAATCATCGCCATTTTGGATACTACGAAATTCTATTCAATGCTTCCTATTTCTTTACTTTCGAGTGTACAGTGTGACACAAAAATGTTCCAATTCAAGCCCAGAAAGTTATACAGTTACATTTTGATGTAGATATTTTAAATTAATTACATGAAGTTGAATCCGTTGAAAGAAATTATTTTTCAGGAAACGACATAATTCTGATATCATCTTTGAAACGAAATAATGGTGCAATGGACTCTGAATGAGAGACACATTCTTAAAAATTTTTTTGCTTAACACTAAATATTTTAAACACTTTAAATTATTTTCTATACTTTGCGAAAAAGCTTATTTTTCAACAACACATTTTCTTTTCATCGCTTTCAGGAAACAAAGAATTAATAACTTAAATAAAATTTCAAAATTTTTTTCTATACAGCTTCTAGTGTTTCTAATACTGTTAGCAGTGCTGAAATAAATTAAGTAACGAAGTTGATATTGGGATTGTGGTAAGCATTAGGATTCGGGGAATGATGCAGGAATTTGGACATTACTCCAAACAGTGCTGTTAATCATTTCTTCAAGTAGAGCTTCATTGCTTAACCGCGCTTTATATCTAACTTCATAACTAACAATGATGCAAATGTTCACACTGTATTGAATAGCTTTCTTGTGTAACGTTGAAATGGAAAATTTTATGTGTTATTGTTTCCTTGGGATATTTCAGTTTGCTTTCTATCAAACGTATATATGAGGAATTTTATTTAGAAACTTATTAAAATGCATAGCTTTGAAACTAATATTTTGCTTCAAAAAATTTTATTTGCGTAATGATAACTCTAACAAAGAGAATTCCAAAGATTTTACAAATCCATAATGTACCATTAGAAATAATACAATGCAAACATAATAAGTATTTTAGTACATTTTGTTCAAATCACATCTTCAATCCCATTTCTATGTAATGCACATAAAATTTATAGTGGAAATTATAAGATGAAATGAGAATATAGTGTTATTAAATTAACAAGAATTATTCTCTTTAACTTACATTTTTTATTGAAAAATAAAATAATTGATTAATTAGCAGCACTTTTTCAATGTATTTGTACTACATTGGTATCTGTGTTAACAAATAACGTTATATGCTCGATATATCTTTATTTCGCTATTCTAAATCGCTACGAATGTATTTAAATTGATCTCATTAGTTTTGCATTCCGCATCACAATTTAAGCAATTTAAATTGATAAAATTAACAAGTTGAAAACACGTTCATTCATTAAATTATTTCATGTATTTAAGAATAGTTTTACAAAACGTTTTCTGAAACAAATTTTGAAAAAAAGAAAAAAATTTCTTAAATGAAATTTTAAAAAATGACAACAAATGCTGAGCTAACTTACTTTACTTATAAACAAGAATTATAAAAATTTTGATACGAAAAAATAATGCATTAAATTTTGTCACACAGAAAACAATAATTATATCTTCTTTATCTGAAATTAATCTGTTGTAATTGCACACATCTAAATCTTCTGCATATTCTGCACCTGCTGTTAAATAAACTTGCTCTTTCAATCAATTTGTAAGACGTATTTCTGCAACTGAATTCAAGAATGTTTTTCTTCCCAATGCTGCTCCTTTTCATTGCTTTTATTGTTTTGAATATGTTTAAATATTTCTGGCTGGAAATAATGGCTTTATTTATGTAGGATGTTTGAAACTGAATCCATATTTTTTCCAATTGTTAAATCAGATATCCGGCCACTTAGATGGATGCTTTTTTAGGTATATCTTTTTGAATTTTGTAAAAATGTTTAGAAAAATCAATTAAAAAAAACAGAGAAAAAACAAATACTTTAAGAATATAAAAAAATAATGTTACTAATGCTTTAAAATTAATGCCAAAATTTAAAATATTTATTTTTAATCTAGTTTTTACATTTTTGATAAAAAAAAACTAATAAGTAAAAGAAAAGAGTATAAATTTAAAAAAAAATATTAAAATTAAACTTTTCGGCTTCCAAGATTGCACCCATTTTCTTTTGTGGAATTGAAAAATCAGCAGAATTTCGGCAGTTTCTCCTTGTGTCGAAGATAATGTCCTGTGTGAAGCTGCGCGTCTCACCCGAAGTAGAAAAAGGGGAGAGAGGGTGGTGCGCCAAAGAAAGGGTGGTGCGGGTCAGGGCTAGGGTCTCTTTCCCTAGCCCTGGGTGCGGGTGGTGTTGCAGATTGCTCAGTCTTCAATTGGGCCTTCTTGCAACCATGATGGCCAGGCGTGGAAGAATGTGTGGTTCACACAAGGTGGGCGAACGTGGGTGCTTCAGGTGGTTGAAAGCCCACACACCTTCTTGGAAGTCAAACTGCAGTCCGCTTACTAACAAAAGCAAGGATGCAATCATGGAAGCCGATAAGTTCCTAAAAACTGTTGAAATTTAACAAAAAAACTAGTTATTAATTTTGCATTTTGTGATCAATTTATAAATGGCAAAAATTGTGACTATTCCTGATGGTTCCAGATGGCTGCTGATTTGAAGAATTTGTATTTTATGAATAGAGGATCGGAATCTGAAGTACTATTTTCTATTGTAGGTTTAGGGTCACCTGTGAATAAAAGAATATGAACAGATTAATATTTTAGCAAAAAAATAACGTATAAAAATTTACATCGTACTTATTTCTCCGAAAAATATTTCTCTAACCGATAACGAAAATTTAAATTTAAAAGTAAAAATTCCACAAATTAATATAATTACTGAAGCAACTTAACAAATACTTAGTTAGTTTACCATATTAAGAATGAAAAAGGAAATAGTATCCCTCCTTGCTGGGATTCAGTTGTACAAAAACGAGGTTTTTTTCTTGTTTTAGACTTATTTGTTCTTAAAAATATTCTATGTTTGTTCGATCCAATATATTAATTATCTATCATTGATTTATAATAAAATATGTTACTAAATAATATATTAATAAATAACAAAAAATATATTAACAAATAATTTCTAGGTAAATTTACAGTAATACCAAATACCCCAGATATTTATTCTAAAATTAATAAAGTACTTATTTAAAACTTTGATATTAGAGCTATATATTAAATTATATTGAACTTTTTAGGAAACAGAATTTGGCATTCTGAATTATACGGCATCCGTGCCCTTTTTAGGAATAACAATTTGTATTACACGTTATCAAACTTATAGTCGAGATTCAATTTAGAAGCACGTCATTTACTATAAATAAAAATTTCGTTAAAAAAGTTATAACACTATCACCCAGAGTCACTCTCCGCTCCTTTTCAAGTTCTTTTTATTTCATAGTTATAAAGAAAAAGAAGTCATACAGAATAAAATTTTAGTAGACTTTTGGAGAAATGTGATAATAAATGAAGAGTGTATATTATTATGAACATATTATTAAAAATATATTATATATTTCTTATATCAATCTAATTACAGTGAATACAAAAATTTATTGTTCTTACCTGCTGTTGAAAATGATCCTGAACTAAATTTAGTATTTGCTTCATTTTTTGGAATTTCTTCTTGGTTGATTTCAAATAGGGTTTCATCTTCTTCTGGAATTGTGTACAAAACAGGGGCTATTTTTTGTGACTTTTCTGTAAGAAGATTGTTAGAATTTGGGATAAAATTTTGTTTTATTTGTCTTTTCGTGGCCAAACTTCTATTTTTCGAACATTTAACTGAAGGAACAAGCTTTTTGCTGTATTTTTTCTTTTTATGAGGGTTGCCATTGTCAATTTGCACTAAGCTGTTGTGTGAGTTAGCGTAGCAATTGGAAAAGAAATGCATTTGTGTTTGTAAAATCTATTTTCTATTTTGTCAATTTCGTCAATAACGTTTTGAACTTAAAAGTTGGAGGTTGTATTTTATGAATAGAGGAAGCTTTTTGCTTTTTTTGCTAAGAAGGAACAAGCTTTTTGCTGTATTTTTTTCTTTTTATGAGGGTTGCCATTGTCAATTTGCACTAAGCTGTTGTGTGAGTTAGCGTAGCAATTGGAAAAGAAATGCATTTGTGTTTGTAAAATCTATTTTCTATTTTGTCAATTTCGTCAATAACGTTTTGAACTTAAAAGTTGGAGGTTGTACTTGCAATTGGAAAAATATATTTAATAATATTTTCATTGTTGTAAAAAACAATGTGCCTTTGAGTCCTTTATTAGTAACAATTAAATTATATTCAAAACAATGATACACATAACACATTTAGATTGGGATTCTGTGATGTTTGCTGGTGAAAGCTCCATTATTACACATTGTTCATTGTTTAATTTAAAATAGTTAATTGAAGTTTATTATAAATAAAAAAGTTTAACTTTCAATTTAAACACTTTTTATAATTCTATTTATATGAAAACGTATGAAAAATGAACTTATTTCTGTATTACCATACATTAATTTTTGAAAGTACTTAATGTTATAATAAAAACTATATTGCATTTGTTAAAGCAAAAGAAATGATAATTAGAATGTAAATTTACTTCCCACTGCAGAATATTACTAGCATATAAAACTCGAATACACATATTTATATCATATCAAAGCACTTTTTTTACAAAATCATTTAAAAAAATCATTTTATTAAAAATTTGTTTTACACAGACATAATGAATAATACTGTAAATACAGTTATATAATTTCCATTATAATTTTATTTATTCTTGGATACCAGTTCAATTATTAAAACACTTACAAATAATAAAGTGGCTTTAGTAAAATATTGTCCTTAAAAATTTCTTATTATATTTTAGAGCTGTTTAACCTTTTAAATAATTAAATCATATTCACAAGTATTTTCTATAGAACATCTATTCCTCTAATGGGCGACAAAATTGTGGAAGTGAAGGCTCATTATGCAGGTCTGAATATTCAAAGCAATTTGCCTCTGGAATGCGATCAAAACATTGCTTTGTCAAACAGTCAATCATATTTTCGATGAATTGAGTTGAACAGTTCTGTTTGAAAACATTAAAATAAATTGTGATATTGTCTTTTTGAACTAAAATTCAAAATGACTAAGATTAAAAAATTTTAGCACGAAAATTAAATAAAGCATTAAATATTTATGTAACTTTTCAATCGTATAAATTTCCTTTTTAGTTAAAAATAGCACACTTAAACATATAAATTCGCTTTAAAAAATTGCTATTAAATTTTTTTGATAAAATTGGACATACATATATAAAATTCAAATGCGAATATACGCAAATATCCAATGATGGATAAAATACTGTCACAACCTCGATGTGGCAGAAATCCGTGGTGATTGGGATGAAAGAAAGATATGGTTAATAAAACTCTTCAAAATAATTCTTTCCATTAATTTACACATGACACTAATCAGAGATATAGGACGGTACGATGCCACAAGATTGGCCATCTTTCCCGGTTTTAAAATTGGAATAATAATTTAGGATTTGCATATTTCTGGAACAATACCTGTAAGTAATCATTTATTTATCAGGGAGAGGAGGTAGTCTAGGTTGGTAGTAGTACTGCCTTTTAATATTTTTGTAGATATCTTATCTGGACCAACAGACGAGTTTTTGCATCTGGCCAAAGCTTCTTGCAGTTCAGATGCAGTAAAGGGTTTATTGTAAGAGAAATCTTCACTTGTACTTAAATCCAGTGGAATAACCTATAAAATTGGTGAACGAGTGTGGAAGTCTGTAAATATATTAGCTTGATGGGTAGGAGCTGTCACTGGAGAATTATGTAATCAGATCATGTGTGAAATTGGAGATACTGTAACTCTATTTTGGAGATTTTTTTTAATAAGTTGAAAATATTTTTGATGTTCCAGCTGAAATTATTATTTTTTCCCAATATTTTCGATATGAGTAGTCGATGTAGTTCTGCTGCAGTTCTTTTATATGCCATCCAAACGTACTTATCACATGAGCGTTTAGCTTAAAGTCAAAGACGTCTTTTTTGGCCCGGGAGATAACCACATCTAGAAGACAACCATGGGGGATAAGGTTTACATGGCTTTTTCTGCCATCTTCGAAACTTGTGAAGTTTATTTATGCAGAGATGATTGATTGTTCAATAGAGTGAAGATTATAAATTTCATGATCAGTATTGATGGAAGCAAAGAATTCTGACCACAGGATACGTGATCTGTTCGGTATATGGTGATCAATGTCTCCAATAGCTATGCTAGTTTTAGATGGTAAATGATCACTTCCAAAACAATCTGGAGAACTTCAGTATGACTTAGGTGATAAATGTCTGGTGATGCAAAGGTGAAATCAATGAGTGAAGGTTTATGATGTGGACCGTAATGTGTTGGAGTTTCAGAGTTCAGGAAGCAGCAATTCTCTTCCTGAATTCATCCAAGAAGGTCATTAGCCTTTGATGAAATGGAACAGCTTCCTAATGATGTATGTCTAATATTGAAATCTCCTATGATGATATAAGGAGGCTGAATTCCTTGAATTATGCTGTGAAGCCACTCTGAAGAAAATTTGTCAGGTGGAATGTAAACATTAATATTTATTGTAGTCGTTGCCACTGTGATCTTGACAACTAAGAGTTCTCTGCCATCATCTGAGGGACGGATAAGAGAAAATTGCCTTTTTGTTTTTATTCACTGCTAGGAAAAGATCGCCACCTCGTCAATCTTCTTTATCCTGAAGAAAGTTTATTTTGTTAAATAAAGATATCTTGAATTAATTTTTTTAACCAAGTTTCTTGTATTGCAATAACGTCTGCAGAGTTAAAATAATAAAGTTTCATGTATGGGTGCTTATTGAGAACACTTCGAGCATTCCACGAAATTAATGAGAACATGAAAAAAGTTACAATTATTATGATTACAATTTGACTTCTAAAGACTGATGCACAGGATAGAAGTTGCGTCCCATCTGTTAGGAAATTTTATTGCTTCTCTTTCTAAATTTTGCATTTTCAATTATTTCTGACTGCTCTTCAGAAGAGTTACCAAAATTAAATACACTGTTCACAGGTAAAATTGGATTGAAATGAATCTCACTATTACTAGGGTTTGATGATTGTTTTTGGATTCGACTAATTTTCCAAGTTTTCCTCCTAGCAGGGGAAGACGAGAGACTTCTAGTTTCAAACATTTTGCTAACAGTTTCTTCAAATTTTTGGAAATTAGTATTAAGAATGGCTTCTTGTTGGCTTTGAATGGAGAAAATTTTTTTGTCTACCGACTCTTCAAATTTCGTAAGTATTGAGGTGACTATATCATTTATTTTAGCATGAGTAATTTCTGATGGTTGATTAGACTTTATAATTGTAGCAAAATTAGTTTTAGAGCTTTTAAATTGGCTTTTTGTTTCAATAAAAGATAGATTGTTTATTCCCTTAAATTTTAAAAACCGAGTTTCCTCACGAGATGAACATGAAGGATCTTCTGAAGCGTGAGGTCCTTTGCAGTTTACCCATTATGGACTTTAATTGAACAAGGATCATTATTGTGATGTGAGCCATAGAGATTGTACTTTACATTTTTTGTTGCATGTGTAAATTTAAAACAAATTCCACATTGAGAAACTTTATCCACAAAAATCTTTACATTTATATTAGATAAAAACACTTTAATTTGAGACGGGATTTTATGTCCATAGACTCTTACCAAGATAGTTTCTGAAAATTCTGAAGATCCCTTTTTATTGAAACGTCGTATTTGCGATACAATAAGGCTGTTATTTTCAATTTCTAATGCTAGATTTTCTAGACTTTCGTCCACTGATATGAACGGGATAATAAATTTCGTAGTGTATTGTTCAATTTGTATTTGGGGAGTCACTGGGACATTCAATACTGTTTCGATTTTACAAATTTCTCTTGCAGTTTTATAATCATTTGTAGTAATAATTATTTTTCCGTTTCTGGCATGTCAGACTTCTTCAATCCCATTCTTGTTGGAAACAGCGTTTAATAGTGCAGATTTTAACTGTGAAGGCCTCTTAGGAACAGAAGCATATCTTGCTGTAGGACACAAAAACACTGTGAAATTTGAAATTCCAGCTTCTGAAGCTAATTGTATAGCTAGAGGTGCATTATCATCATAGTCTAATATAGAGTTCGATGCATGTTTTGGTATGCGATATTCATATTAATAAATGGTATATCGTCTTGTAAGTCTGTCATTTTGAATATAACATCTTGTACGCACTTGAGGAAATAAACTAATAGAACTATTTGAGCTTGAAACAAATAAACTAATTAATAAATTAATCTTATTGGAATTCCCGCGCGAATTCCTACAAACTTAAATAAATGAAAATAAATTGCTTGAGTTCTTCTCAAAGCTATTAAAGTTCGAAGTGTGTGCGTACAGGTAAGAGTCTGCAAATTTTTCTGTTTTCAGCAACTCAAGGAAAAAAATTATTTTTTATTTATTTTTATTACATTACATACATTCAGACTTGTATGCTTGATTCTTGAGATCCGCTTGTAAGTCTTCGTCGATAATAGAACAAATAGCACAATGACAGATGTACAACCACAGAAGAATAACGAAGAAAACACCCAGGGCCACGGTGGGAATCGAACCCACACTCCTACGCTCTTAAGCGATTAGCGGTGATGCTTTAGACCACTCAGCCACGGAGCGCCCTGAAAAAAAGTACACAAGTGCAGTATACGGAACTCAACACTTTTCCCTTTGTTGCCACCGCGGAAGAATTTTGCATACAAACAACTCAACCGCAATATTAACCCACGCCACAAAGGCCGATCAAAACTTGAGACAACATTCCCACTTTCCCGGTGTTACCTCAGGAAAAAATATTTTCTTATACAGAACTCAACACTCCTGTACTGCTGCTATAAACTGTCCTAACCAATTTGTTTTAAATTCAACATGAGACGAATTTTCTTTAAGTTTACAATTTTAATCAAAGTTTTCAAGCATTAGCAAATGGATGCAATTTAGATTGATATATAAGTTTTTAAATCAAAAATTAGCAACTCAAAATATATATATTTAACTTAAATCCATTAAAATTATTTCATAAACTTCAATTCTGCATTCCTCTAAAAATATATTAAAATAACCCGATCCTTCATTTCTATGGAAAAACTAAATTGATTCCTATATTCAAATATGGGTAGATAAAACATTCAGAGATTTTATGTGCTAAATAGAGAGAATATAAGGCGGAGAAGAGAAATTGTATAATTAGACAGAACATATACATACCTTTTTGATAACTATAGTTGTCATTTAAAATAGTGAAGTACAGAGAATTAATTACTTCAAAAAAATAATGCATCACTTCAAATTTGCCGATAACATTAAAAACAGAGAAATTGATTTCATTCAATTTGCATAAGAATCTAAGCAGAAATATATTTTTGCGTTAGTTAATGCTCACACCAAGAAAAATAAAAACTGCCGCTGCAGTTTAATAAACAGAAATGTTCATTTCCAAATCTCAATTTTCAATGACAGAAGTCGTTGAAAAGATACGACTTCCGTTCATCAGAGCTAAGGTCACGTGAGAATGAGCTGTTGATATTCAATGAATTCATCAATGTCCAGTGGCAGTAGTTTTCCTCTGCTGGTAACAATGAAATTTTCTTGTCTATACGCCCAACGGATGGAAAAACAAATATTAAAGCCATGTTGGGAACGGAAAAACCATTAGCTTTTGATTGACAAAGGGTAAATTTAATATATATATTTAATGTACGCAAAGTGTACCTTTTCCAATTGTGTTTGCATCGCCAACCGGAGCATCTAAAAAATAAAAGCAAAAGAATCCGTTTATTATCTTTGAGTCGGAATTGTTCATTTAAAATAATACTGAGGGAATTCTTTAAACTTTCACGAATTGTGTTTCTAAAATTAATTTTACTCGATCATAAATGCTTATCAACCGTTCATGTAAAAAAGAATTAATGTAATAAAAGTAAACGCACTTACGAAACACCACAAAAGCGACTGTTCTTCAGTTGGTTCGAGATTCGAACTCAATACCTACCGATAACGAGATTGAACGCCAGGCCATCGCGTTATTAGAAAAAATTTACAAGCAGAGACATGTACTTAAAAATATCTTATATAAGTGCATGTCAATATATTTGAAATATTGAGTAAAGTAGTTCCTGTAAAAATGAAATGAAAAACAAAAATAAATTGCGCTTCAGCAACAATCATGAATTCTTGATATACTTTTCAAATAAACATTTTTGGAAAAACTCAAAAACTTCACAGCTTTCCGAATTGCTTTTCATAGATAGTGGTCCATACTCACGTGCTGCAATAGGGGAAACCCGGAGAACTCCTAAATACCCAACCGGCAGACATACGTACAAAAGGCAGAAGCATCTCCCGTTTTAATAACACTGGCTGGTTTCGAACCCAGGCTTCGAAGAGCTATAGCCACAAGCCCACGGTGAAAACAAGAACACGTTTATTTGTAAAATAAAGAGTCACATTTCCCCCTCAATCTTTAAAATTCGCGCTTACCAAAATATTTAATTTCGTCACCAACTGTTCTTCACTTTCTGATATTACAAATTCGAAATTTGGTGACCTGACATCATGTAGAAGTTTTAACATCGAGATTCCCAACATTTCCTGTTATTTACATGAAAAAAAAACCTTTCAAAATTTTATAAAACAAAATCCAATTTCAAGATTCAGGAGATGTTAAAACTAATATGAAACTCCACAGACATCAAGATTCTTCCAAGAATAGCAGACATTTCGAGTACTTGTCGAAACTCATCCGACGAAAGATTGGCGTCTTCAATAGAATTGGTCGCGATTCCTCAAACGTGTTTCTTTACTCGGGACAAAACTTTTTCCGCCGAAGCACGATTACAAACATGCGTGTCTCAAAAATGATTGAATGAAAAAAAATAGTAAAACAGATAACAGCAAATAAATTATCGAATAATTCTGGGTGAAGAGCGAAACATCGGGTATCAAGGCGTTCCACCTCTGTAAATCAGGAGGAAAAACAAAGCAGGGAACACTTTCCGAGTTCACAGAATGCACAGCTGTTGTCCATTCCAAAATGTTTGTCTGTGTTGATATATTCTCGGTGAAAATATCGCCACATGAAATGGTTTTAGTGTTGTTTTAGTTAGGTTTTATGAAATGGTTTTAGGATGGTGCTGGGTTTAAGTTGGAATATATATCAATTTCTCATTGTATTTCTTTGTGTTTGTATTTTCTTAAATTGCTAACAACTGCTGTAGCTTCCAGCTATATTTTTTCGTTTCTTACATTCAATTTATATTAAAGGAAGCAAATTTTTTCATTTTAAGTGAGTAATAAAAATGATATCTTTCAACCTCTTAAAAATATTAAGTATATCCTTTTAATAAAAATTCCTTCAGTGGCAATAAATAAGGCAAGCACAATACATTTTAAATTGTAAAATTTATTAATATTCAAAAATTCCATTAGAAACATTCAAAAGTATAAAAAATGGTGATAAAATAATTGCAATTGTCTCAATAGCTCTTTTGCTTGTCAACTTAATTTCTTTCTTTCATAGTTTCCTTAACCAGTTCACAAAACGGTAGGCGAGAAAGATTTTTAAATAGTAAAATCCGTTAATAATATATTTTATATAAAAAAAAATGTGTTAGAATCATATTCGGTAGTCTTAATAGCTTTTTATATATTATTTTTTCCATGCTAATTTATAATGTGATCTCATGAATTCCTTTCAAAAATTTATAATTAATAACAATTTAACTTAAAACTGCTCTGCACCCGCACTTTATAGAACGCTCCTTACAAATTTAATATAATATTTAATAGTATTTACATACTAAAAACGTCTATAAATGAAGCACATTCTCTAATTCAAATACACTTGCTTTTCTATCAACTATAGAATTTATGAGCTAAATTACAGAATTTAAAAGTGAAGACATAAATTTTAAAAACGTCAATATAAAATAATATCAATGAAATACATTTATTTGATACATAATTTTATCTGTAAAGATGTTTTAGGATAAAACATTAAAATGTTTTCATTATTTTCAGAAGACGGTCAAATAATAGTTTCTACGTAAATGCAATTTTATGGAAAAAAACAAAAATCTTTCAAAACTTCTGTTTTAAATGTATTTTAAATAGCATAAAGTGTTGAATAAAAAAGATTTTAGAAAAATAGCTCTCTTGGAGAAAAACAAAATTGTTATCAAAACAATCAGTTTTTCAAAGGAGTCAAATAATACAGTTTATATCTAGTTATGATTTTATATATTTGTTTCAACTCTGAGTTTTCAATTATTTTAAAACGTACTTTGGATGAAGAGAAAATTTATCTTTTTTAAACTTAATTTGTATTTTTAAATAGTTAAATTACTCAATAGAGAGAAAATGCTGCAATAACAATTTTATTGCTTTCAAAAACAGATATATTGTAAAATGTGGATTTTTTAATTAGCTTTTTTATTCAACGTCTTGTTCAGAAATATTCTGATTACTGATTAAAAGCTAATTTGTAGAAGAATTATATAATTTATTGTAAATATATTTGGAAGATATTTTAAAATTTTATTTATATAAAATAGTTAAAATCATTTGTCCTATTTTTCAGAAAGAATATTGTATTAACATTTTTTCATTGACCATTCATGCATTAATATAAAATTCCGGATCAAATGTGATGAGCCGTAGTATAATTTATTTCATAAATTGACAATATAATTTGAAGCTATTTAACGATTTTAATTCTATAAAATAAAAAATTAGTGTAAAAGATATGTCTTGTTTATAAGAAAAATATTCATATTCAATTTTTTTCCATTGAAATATGAACTATATCAAAAAATATATATATTCCAGATTAACCATACATTCGAGGCTCAACATAAAATTCCAGGTCAAATGATCAGTTGTTAAGAGATTATAATAGAAAATGCAAAATTTTTTAAAGAAACAATTAATGTAATTTGAAGCCATTTTAAAATTTTTAATTCTATTAAATATTAAAATTTGCTTAAAAAACGTTCAATTTTTAGAAAGATAATTGATATTAGAATTTCGACTTTCATTAAAATTTATATAATTTTAATAACTTATGCGTAAAAATATATATTTTCATGCATATGTTACGCATACGTTTCAGTCATATATATATATGGCAAAAATATGATTTTTTTATTTGAAGCCATTTTAAAAATTTCAATTCTATCAAAATTTATTAAAAACACTATTTTTTAAAAAACAATATTATCAATTTCGTCTACCTTTTATTAAATTTTGCATAATATCAAGTAAGAGTATAAGTATATAAGAAGAGAATATAAGTATCATATTAGGATCACAAAACAATTTTTAAAGTCAGTACAGGACTATAAGCCAGATATCTAAGAAAAGGTAACAATCCTGATTCAATAAATTTCATTCCCTTGAATAAACATTACAGTTAATTTTTAAATGTAATTTAAAAAAGTTATAGTAATTTAAAAAATACTTCAATATTTGCAAATATCTAAGTGTTATATACTTTGAATACCAAAAAAGAAAGCTAATACAACCATTGTAAATAACTAATATACCTTATAACATTCACCAATGGTGAACCCGTTATTTCACACTATAACAATAAACAATTAAAAAGCATTTAAACTTTTTTTAAAAAGTTACTCATTCCACAACTTATATTGCTTAAGTAATAAGCAACATAACAGCCGCCAAACTTGTCCAGTGGTTAGCGTGCCTGACTGCGGATAAGGAGGTCCTAGGTTCGAATCCCGGTTCGGGCATGTATGTATTTTCTTTCTCTATCCATCCTGTCTTTGTCCTTTCCATGTATGAATGATTGCTTACCCTATAAACGGGCACCTATGGCATGTGTGAAGAGCAGATTGGAACGAAAGACGCTCCCAATCGACTTAAATTCGCGTAGCTAAGGCATAGCGAGCTCGGCTTGTCCAAGTGCCATTAGTATAACAATAACATAACAGAATGATTATGAAAATTCTAAGCGGAAACATTTATATCACATTAAACTAAAAATACTTTTCATTGAGTAATATTGGATAAAAAGCTAACATAGAAACTCCATGTTACTAATATCAAGCGTAAATCTTCGGGAGCAATCCAAAAATTGTGGCCACTCCTGGCAAGAAACTCAAAATTAAATATTAAAAATAAATTGTTAGTGTATAAATCATATATAAGACCGATGATGAAATTTGCCGGATCTATTTAAGGGGGGGGCACTTGTGACTCCACAAAGAAATTCCTCGAAACTCAATAAAACAAAAATATGAAGACTCGTAACACACACACAAATGCTGAATATTATTACAGAAATACCCTAATAAGGAAAAGTATTGGCATGCTTACGCTCTATAAGTTTATAAAGAATAATGCACTAAAATTCTACAAAATATGGAAAAACTACTCAATCCAGAAGTAAAAAAAAATAGAAATATTTGTTCGTTATAAATTAATTTCCATAGATCGAGGGCGGCATTAAGATTAAAACCAACGGTGAAAAACAGAGACAAAATAAACTATGATAAAAAATGAACTACGCAATTTGTAAACAATCCCTCCCCATCTCATCTCGATGAAGCCAAAATGCGGATTTTCACGAGTGTACAACACTTTGGTGGGTGACCACTAAATTCGTTTCATACTCAACATATTATCAACCACTATGACAAATAATAAATATCAACTAAAAGTATAAATAAAACTATTTGTAAATTTTCTTTACTAATTCTTTATATGGATGAGTAAATAATATAAAAATATTTTCTGTCAAGCAGCATCATGTGAATTATTCCCAACTGGGGGTGCAAACCCTTTTATGTAAAAAATTTTATTATCAATTATATGGTAACCAAGAAAACTTATTTTTATAACTGGAAGGTTGTAACTAGCCAAGAAAATTTATAATTGTACATGAAAGAGAGTTGTAACTGATATTGTAATATGTTATAACAATGCAAATAGCTTATTTAACTTGCAAATTGCAAGATGCGTAAAAAAATTTGTTATGCTGAGTAAAATGATTCTTGGTTGGAGGGACAGCTGCTAGGGCAGGCAACTAGGCAGCAATGGTGACTGCATTTAAAAAAAATTATGAAGAAATATTAGGCTTAATTCCATGTTATACCAAAAGAGGTACATGGCTGAGTAATCTACACACCTCAAATCAAAACTAGACCGAATAGAACGATTTTGGGTGGGTGACAAAAGATGGGATTCTGATGGACGATGCTTTTTAATAAAATAGAAACCATTTGTGCAATATCTAGTCATTATGTCAAACTAAATTCATTAATAAAACTTTTTCAACATTTAATGAATAACCACTCTCAGTTACCACGTTCTTCTCATGATGAATTATTAAAACTAGACCGATATTTTTAAGTGATTCAGAAAAAAACACGCGTGCATAAGCTGTTAAATTAAAAGGGTTACAATTTTATAAAAAGACATTTAGTTAAATTATATTATATTGATTGCTACAATTCATTTAAATGATAAAATCATTTACAGTTTCGAATATGGTAAAATATAATGAACTCGTTCAGCATCATGAAATGGTATGATGCTGAACGAAAGTTTCTTTTACCCAAATTTCTTTTAGATAAATAAATAAAAATTCTTCAAATATGTATTTTTAAGAAAGAATATTTAGATTTTGTAATTGATGGTTGAAAATTAGTGTATGTGTATGTACGGTTCTAATTATGAAATTAAAAAACAGCACAATTTTATTAAATTATCAAAACACTATAGAAATTTCTATTTACATAAGGAAAATAATATATACATTTATATTTATCTATACATGGATATTTGCATTTATTATACAGCATTTATATTTTACATATATACATATTTATTTACAGAAATTTTTATATCAACAATTTTTGCATCAACTTTAAAAATGCATTAGTAAAATATTGAAGACATTAAAAAACTTCCAGAATCAAATTCATAATAATTTTTAAATATTTTCTAATGTAAGAATGCAATTTTAATCAACACAAGTAATGAAATATCTTTATGAACACAGCTTTTATTATAATAACTTTGTTAAGTCAACACAATTTCAAAACTATAAAAATGTGAATATATATATATATATATTTATTTACAGAAATTTTTGTATCAACTTTAAAAATGCATTAGTAAAATATTGAAGACATTAAAAAACTTGCAGAATCAAATTCATAATAATATTTAAATAAAGATTTTCTAATGTAAGAATGCAATTGTAATGAAATATCTTTATGAACACAACTTTAATCATAATAACTTTGTTAAGTGCAACACAATTTCAAAACTATGAAATTGTGAAAATAAATTTTCTATGTCGTATTCTTTAGTCTAAAAAATGTAATTTACATTTATACAATAGCACACTTTTTAATTTTATATTATATAAGCATTTATTACAAAATATCATTTAGAAAATCACTATACATTGTATCATTAAAATATAAAGCATAACTTAAAGAAATCTGTTCACATTTAACATCTCAGTACTTTTCCGGAATAAAACAGACTCATTTTTATGCACTATTTCATAAAGCCCACATTCATATGTTACCTCTAAATTAAGTGAAAAATTTTACATTTAATCCGACAAAACAAAGATGTTCAGTAATAAAAAATTATTAAACACAATGTTTTTAAAGTAATAATGACATTTAAAAACATTTAAATTTTAAACAAATTTAAAATTTTGCAATGTTTTAATTAATATATTTTTATTTCAAATCAGTGATATGCCTATTTTTTTTCGATGCTTGGCATATTCCAATACTCAGCTTTATCATAACAAAGATTACATTTTGAAAATAAGTGTTTCAGACAATGACCTTTGTTTGGAAAAAAAATTTAAGTACATGCTGAGTAATAAAAATCATTAAATGATTCAGAAACACACCAATGTGCTCTTTCCACATAATATAAGTCAAAAGGGATTTCCTTTAACAGCAATACCAATCATTACTGTGAAAAAGGCTAGTTACAACAACATTTGAAAAGACTGAAAGCATTGATGCTTTTGCCTAAGATATTCTTTAAAAATGTTCTGCAGATTGAAAAAATCATTGAAAATATGGGGTATTTTATTTCTGTCAATACATCTTTAAAAAATATAAAAATATTTTGTCTGCTAAAGATTATTTAATGATATATATCAGTTACATATTCATAATTTTTTAAAGATTTTATATATTCATATTTTAAAAATTACAAGATTTGTTTCGATCAAACTAAATTTAAAATGTATGTTTTGTTCAAAAAGTAATTTATATTAAACTAATATTACACTTGAACCTAATCCAAGTGTAATGATATTGGACAAACTTTTTACTAATGTCATTAAAAAAATATTTAAGTATAAAATAATGTGAATTTGAAACTCACCTCAAAAGGCATGTTCAGAATAAGTTCACGTGTTCAGAATAAGATATACAACGCTACTTTTTAAAAGTAATTTAAGAAAATTTAATAAATAAATGGTAAAATAAATTATTTTTAATCTTATTTTACAAAAATACTAAAATGAATTTAAACTTATGTAAAAAAAAAGTTGCTTACTCATCCTAATAAATGATTCATTGTAATATTAAGAAGCCAATTTTTCATACATTAGAAATTTCAATTAAAGACGGTCAATATTTAAATAA